>JH651233.1:540342-560408 GCA_000260095.1 Tetrahymena borealis | reverse complement strand
GTTTTGTCATTATTATGAGCTATTATCGCACGATAGTTATTAGCAAATATTTATCTCCTTTAAATGATTTCACTTTCTGAACTGTAGCAACGCTTCGTTTGTTTTCTCCATCTCTCAAACTCTGAATCTATTAAAGTATCTGTTACCTAGTCAATGCTAATTGATTAACCAATAGTTCTTTCTTAAGTATCTTAAGAGAAGGAAACAGTTAATATTATTAGAAAGGAAATGATAAGATTTATAAAATTGCTTTTCATTTGGTTTATGATAAATTTTTGTTTAATTTAATGTATTTATTAAGATAATAATTATAGTCTCCCAACTCTATTCGATTTTTCAGTTAATTTATAATTGATTATTATTTATTACTAAATTTAATTAAAATTATAAAAATAACAAATTTAGATAATTAATTTACTTCTATATCGATAGATAGAGGGTGTTGATGTTAATTATTGAGGATTTGTGGTAATATTTACTAAGATTGATAAAATGATAAATTAAGGTAGAAAAAAGGATGAAATGAATATCATAGGTTCGAATTATTAGAATACTTTATTGAAATACTTATCATATAATTAATTTATAATAAACCATTTATATTTTTTAAATCTTAAAAAAATATTTATATTTTCTAATTGTTTTAATTTTTCCTTAATTAACATTCATAAAGAAATATGTTTGATCTCGAAATTACAAATTATGAGCCTTAATTTCTGAATTCTATCAAAAATCTTTCTATATTATTAATTTTAAGTTAAATTCAGCAAAAATTATATTTCTATTATTTCATCAAAAATTTATTAATTTTTTTGATATTTTTATCTGATTGCTAATAATGTTTTAAGGTATTTTTTATAATTAATATCAAGTTTAAATAATTTAAATCAAAGAATATCAAGAAAAACAATAAATAATGGAAGTAGAGGAAGATCCTAATGAAGAAAAAAAATAATAACTATACATGAGGAGTATTAAAAATATAGAAATTACAGAATATTAGATTATAACTATTAAATAATAAGCAAATTTTTTGTTTGAAAATTTGATATTAATTTAATAAATTTAAAGTGTAAGTTTATTATCAATTAGTAGTTAATCAAGTATGCCATGCTTTTAGTCCATAATTAAGGACTCCGCATTTATTTGTATTAGGAGAAAAGGGTAAATAAATATATCCGAGCTGACCCCAATTAGGAGGACTTGGACCTGGAGGACTTTATGATGCCTTACAAACCCAAATATTTGAGAAATATCCTACTATAAGAAGAAAATAATTAGCTGAGCCTGGATTAGAGCTGCAATTTCCATTATATACTCCACCTGAGTAATTTTACATATCATCACTAAAATGAATTGCAACTGAAATAGGTTGGGAACATACAGCTGATTTAAAGGTGTTTATAAAGCTAGGTAAAGGATATGATCTTTAGTTGAAGTAGAATCCATTTGAAGGATGAAGTAACCGGCATGATGTTAAAGAATTAGGTGGGATAGCGTAGTATTAAGAGCAAGTTAATAAACCAAACCTATTTTAATACAATATAAATAAAATAATAAATTTATTTTATAAAATGAGAAAGTATTTACTTATAAACATAGTTAACTGCTTAGTAATGCCATTTACATTAACCTGAACCTCCAAATCCAAAGTAAGTACAGCAATCTTTTATTTATTACTCACAATACTTAACAAGGTTAGATGTTTATATATAATGATAACCTATTTTATAAATATCAATTAATTTGAGGGAAGTAAATAATATATACTTAAAGATTTAGGTTCAATTTAAAAAAATCACACCATTTTTAATAACTTTATTCATTTTTAATGAACAAATTAAAAACTAATAATTGCACTTATTTTAATTCTAAAATCTCCAAAGATATCCTAAATAAAAGAAAGTAAGGTATCAAAATATCTAATATTATCTACTCTCATAATTTAAGATTCTCCAAAAAAATATGTGTTTATTTAAAAAATTATGAGCCTTTAATATTTTAATTCTTGTCAGAATTTAATTTAATTATATTTTCTATTTATCAAAAAAATTGAATGATGGTATCATTAAATTATTTTTTTATTACTGAGCATAGAATAATTAAACATCTGATTGAGAAACTATATTTAAATTAAATATAGCAACGATTTTAGTAAAATCAATTCTCTTTACTAGATACAATTAAGTTTGAAGTTTATATTATTTTTAAAATGGCATAATCACAATTTAAACTTAACATTTTATTAAATTTATAAAAAGTAAATATAAGCATACCTTCAGCCATTCCAGTTACAGAGGCGGCAAATGAAACGGCATTTATAGTTGGATTCACAGCAAAAGGTCTCCAATCACAAGATGGGGGTGGAGGAAGTACTCTATTTTTTTTTGTGAAAATATTTTCTTCTTTTTATTGACATAAATGCTTTTCAGCATCCAATATTTCTTAATTCCTTGCTTCTTCATCTTCTTTTGTATTTCTAATTGAAGAAATATCTATATTCTTACCTAAATCAGGAATTAAAAATCTATTTGAAAACTCAAGGAAATTCATGTCAGAATAATCATTTAAAGCCATAGTAAAGGTTTTAGTTTTATCATTATTATGTGCAATAATCTTACGGTAATTTTCAGCAAACATTTATCTCCTATAAAGGATTTCATCATCTGAATAGCAGCGATTTTTAAGTTTTCTCCATCTCTCAAACTCAAGATTTATTTAAGTATCAGTTACTTGATCTGGAGTCAGTGTTGGACTTTTAGTTGTTTCTTAAGAAGATGAAAAAGTAAAAGTTAACAGAAAACAAACTACAAGCTTTAATTAATTTTGTCTCATTTAATTATTAAAGAAGTGCAATAGTTTTTTTATTTATTTTTTTACTAATTATAATATTAATTTAGAATAATCATTATTAAAATTTTCAACCCATTTCTATTTTATTTCTTTTATTTGGATTGCTTATAAATTATTATAATTTGTTATTATTTTGAATTTCTAAATTATAAAATCAGTAAATTTAATTAATTTATCTCTATATTGTTTAACACATTTTTTCTTACCATTAGTATTATTACCAAATAATTGTAAGCTGCTCTCTTATATAAATTATCTATCTAGTCTAAAAACATATTAATCCTATTTTTAAAGTGAATTATATTATTTGGATATAGCCTAAATATTTGATTCAAAAAGATCCTATAATTTTTTACTTATTTCTATTAATAACATTAATCCTTAAATTTCAAAATCTAGATAATTAACTTTTTAAGAAATGTACTTTTTATTTTAATATACCAAATCCGTAAACCTTATTTGATTATAAAAAAGTATTAAGAAATGAGATAATTTTATTACATAAGGGATATTTTAAGGATAATTCAGTAAGATGAATTTTAATAACTGCATAAATTAAACTATTATTTATTATTAGGATAATTATTATTAGGATATTTTTAAGAAGTTTAGATTTTACAAAATATTTAATGACAATTAAAATGTTTATAATATACTTAACAAATAATAATTCAATTTCGAGCACTTACTTTCTTTTTATAAAAAAACAAGGCAGATTACATTTTATTTTTATTATCAAAAGAGAAGAAAAAATAAAAATAAATATTATTTGTTCAGAATAAAATGTAAAGGAAAATACCATTTATATATTTAATTTTAATAAGAATGAAAATTTCATCTTCGATTTTACTTCAAAAACAATTTTTATTTATGATTTGATGCTATTCAAAATATTACATCAGAATATATCATTACTACAAATTATAATAATAACAATTCATAATTAAATCGTACGTTATTTTACTAAATTCTTTTCTATTAATAAGCTTCTTTGTTTTAATTAATAAGAGGGATCTAAGTCCTTAAATTTGAAGATTTGTTAAATCTTCACAGTGATCTTCTTTAATAATGAACTTGATAATAAACCTAAAATCAACATATTAAGATTCAAATAATAATTACATCAAACTAAATCTTCAAAAGAATTGAAATTTTTACTAACTCAAATAAAGATAAAGTAAAATATAAAGAAATATTTAAAAGAAAAATTATAAATTTTATTCATTCTGCATACAAAAAATAATAAAAAATAAAGATTTCAAAAAGATTTATTGTATTTTGATAAGGGTATGTTTATTAATTATTAAATAAATCTAAGACAATACAATTTTCTATTTTATTTTTTTATTAATATTATTAGATATACCCTCATAAAACTATCTCAAATTTTTGTCAATTTATAATTATTATTTTAGGAGTTGTAAGAGATTGCTATTTATTTAGAAAATGAATTTCAGAATTTTAAAATCAATAAAATTCAATTAATTTATCTCTATATTTTTAAATATGATTTTGTATCCTATGTTTGTATGATAAATCATCATTATGTACTCAAGCTCTATTAAAGATCATCATTATTTATATCCCATAGATTTTATTTTTATAGTGAATTACATTTTTAGATTAATTTAACTACCAAAAGATTATTAAATATATAAATAAATAGCAAAATTTTGCAAGATAGTTAACTTTTAAAAATATTCTTTTCTTAGAGATTTTACTTAAAATTTAGCCTTATTTGATAAAAATAAAAATAATATTCAAAAGAAATTAGCTAGGTTAATTATATAAGGTGAGTTAGTTAACTGAATTTTTAAAAATCACATAAACTATTATTTGTATTAAAATAATAAATTTTTATTAGAATTTCTTAGATATTCTCTTCTAAAAAATTGTTTTGCTCCTTGATAAATAGTTAAATTAAGGTTGTATGCAAACAAGTATGTTAGATTCTGATTCACATTATCTTTATCTTTAAAAACAAAAGATAGTAGGTTAATTAATTAATAATAAATGGTTTAGGGTTATTTGAATTAATTTAGTGAGAAAGTTTACTAAATTTTTTCTAATAAAAAACTACACTAAATAACCTTAGAGTTGTTTTAATCATTGAATTTGAAATAATAATCGATAAAATAATCAGTTTCAAAATATTATTTAAATAATAATATTTAAGTAATCATAATTTACAAATATTATTAATTAATTAAATATAAGCATTCTTTTATTTTATTAAATAAGAAGGCCTAATTATTAAAAAATTAGAACTTCAAACAATCAAAAACTGCAATACTTTTAGTATAATTAATAAGAACTAAATGAAATTACATAAAATGAAAGATAAGATACGTTTTCTACTTTTTCTAAAGTTTATTTGTTTGCCTTTCAATTTAGATTTCTTTCTCAATCAAATTTTTTGAAATAATTCAGCTTTCCTACATATTATCTCCAAAAAATATTAAATTTCTCAACTTTGTATTAAAAAGAAAATTTTAACAAAATAGTGTATATCTTCCTTACTTAATAAACCTATCTTTAGAAATAAAATTGAAAGCTATTATTTTTTTAATTTAACCAACCTTATTCATAAAATAGGTGAATCTAATTAGATATGATGTAATAAAAAGCTATTCATAGAATTTATTTTATGAAATTTAATTATTGATACTAAAAAATTATTAGAAATATTGATTTTGAATGGAGTAGAGTAAAAAGAAATTGAGAGTTCTTTGTCTTCATGGTCATTAGACTAACAGTTAGATTATGGAAATGCAAACAAGAGAGTGGAAAAAATTTTTTAAAAATGAAATAGAATTTGAATATATTAATGCAAAGCATTAATTGATGCCTGAAGAAGTGATTGATGTAAGAGTTAAGAAGTTGTTTGAAAATGGATTAGATTCCTATACATGGCTAAAGTTTTTATCATCAGACTACCAAGAAAATTTAATTTCAGACTTATCTCATTTGGCTAAATGCATAAATGAAAATGGTCCATATGATGGAATCATGGGATTCTCTCAAGGAGGATCTGTCCTTCATACTTTCCTATAATTGGCGTTAGAAAAAAAGTTTTAAGTGAATCATATCCCTAGATTTGTAATTTATATTTGTTCTCCTTTAATGGGACCTCCTCTTTCAATTCCTCAATTAAATATTCCTTCTCTTCATTACGTTAGCAAAGAAGATGAAGATTTATATGATAGATAGATAATCACAAGTATTTTCTATAAAAATCCTATTGTCCTTGACCATTCTTATGGACATAAAGTACCTAAATTATCCCCTCGCGAAGTAGATATTATTAGAAAATTTATTAGGAATTCAGCATAAAATAAAATGATTAATCCCATCTAAATTTAACAAAAACCTAACCTATGAAAGTTATATTTGTTGTAACTACATTAAATAAAAAAATAAATATTTGTTTAAATCAAAATAAAATGTAAATTAGCTAGTTTATACAAATAAAGTAATATATTTATGAATTTAAAGATGTTGAAAAGCAATTCAAAGTAGATATTGATTATTGATTAGAGAGAACTTCTAATTAAAAATAATTGGTTTTTGATTGATGCTGATGACATCACTCACAATCAAATGTTAAATTTCCAAATTAAGCTTATTCTAATTTTTAATATACACCCCAATTCATTTATTTAATATTATTAGTATAATCAATTTTTAGATAAATTATTTGCTTTTTTCTAGTCAAATATTTTTTGATTTTTTTGTTTTTTCAAAAATATCAGATGAGAAAGAATAAGGTATCATTTATTTTAATTTAAAATTTAAATAAGAATTATCAAATATAGGAACTTATATGATTTTTGAATTAAGATATAAATATAGGATAAAATAAACCTACTAGCTTGATAAGTATAAAATGAATAAATTATGTCTTTTTAATCTTAATAATATAATAAATATTAATTTTCAATAATAGGAAGTACTTATAATTTTTAAATAGTTTAAGTTAGCCAAATTATTTAAAAATTTGGTATTTAAAAAAAATATTTAAGTGATTTTATTTTATAAAATATTAATTTATCTTGATCAAGGCCACCATGCTCTTATTCCATTGTTAAGGATACCACATTTATTTCCAGATATAGGAAAATAAATATATCCAGCATTGAAAAAACTAGTACCTAATGATGCTTTAATAATCCAATAATAGCCTTAAAAGCCTGGATATCCAACACCAATACCTACCAAAAGAGCGAAATAATTAGCTTACCCCATACTAGAGCTACAGTAACCATTAAATACACCTGGTGGTGAAGTAAGTAAGGCATAACTCATGTGAATAGCAACTGCAATAGGCGATTTACATATTTGTTGTTTAAAAATGCTAGATACAATAGGTAAAGGATAATAATTAGTGAAATAGGATCCATATAAAGGATTAGAAGGAGAGGTTAAACGACAAGCTGATTGATTGTTTATTGGAAGACTGTTGTATTGAGAGACAGTTAATAAACCAAATCTATAATTTAAAAATAATGAAAATAATATTTTGATAATTATAAATAATGGTTATAAATCTTTTAAAGACTTACGCCATAGCATAGTTTAGAGCTTAATAGTGCTTATTACATATGCCTCCTACTCCAAATCCAAAGTAACCACAACAATCTACAATTTATTACTCTGAAAACTTAAGAAGGATATTATTATTATTAATATAATAAACAGCTATTTTTTAAACAATTAGTTAATTATTTTCAAAAAAAATTAAAATAATCATCATTTAATTTTTAAATTTTTAATATTTGATTATTAATTGAAATTAAAAAAGATTAGATTAAACTTATTTCAACCCAATAATAAATACCCTTAAAGTTGAAAAAATAACTTTTACAATATTTTAATACTAATTATTAATTATTCATAGGCAAGTCATAATTTAATTAAGAATTTATTCTACAATAAAGCATAAAATTAGAATTTATTTTGGGATTTATTAAATACTTAATGTGGTATTAATAATAATGAAATGGAAGCTATTTATTTAAAATAAAGATTAGCAAGTAGAATTTAAGAAAGATAAACAATCAAAAAATTCTTGAGTTAAAAAAATAACTAATTTAGGGATAATTAGTGTTTAGTAAAATTCCTTGAATACTTATTTTAAAAAATACTTCCTTTTAAAGCTAACTAAAAAAATAAAATTGATATACTTTCTGCCATTCCAGTTATTGAGGCTGCATATGAAGGAGCATTTATAATTTAGTTCACAGCTTAAGGTCTCCAATTGCAAGGTATATATTTTTCGAACTTATTTTCATTCTTACACAAATGATTTTCAGCATTTAACAATTCCAAATTTCTATAATTTTCATCTTCTTTTGTAAGTCTAATTTAGGTATTATTTATATCCCTCATTGCATTAGGAATTAAATACTTGTTTTAAATTTCCAAATATTCCATATCTGAGAAATCATTTAATCTCATTGTAGAGGTTTAAGTTTTGTCATTATTATGAGCTATTATCGCACGATAGTTATTAGCAAATATTTATCTCCTTTAAATGATTTCACTTTCTGAACTGTAGCAACGCTTTGTTTGTTTTCTCCATCTCTCAAACTCTGAATCTATTACAGTATCTGTTACCTAGTCAAGATTAATAGATGAACCAATAGTTCTTTCTTAAGTATTTTAAGAGAAGGAAACAGTTAATATTATTAGAAAGGAAATGATAAGATTTATAAAGTTGCTTTTCATTTGGTTTATGATAAATTTTTGTTTAATTTAATGTATTTACTAAGATAATAATTATAGTCTCCCAACTCTATTCGATTTTTCTGTTAATTTATAATTGATTATTATTTCTTACTAAATTTAATTAAAATTATAAAAACAATAAATTTAGATAATTTACTTCTATATCATTATAAGTAATTGTCTTAAATTCTACAAATATAGTGAAATATGAGTTTATTAAGCGTTAAATCAAATTATCCTTAAAACCCACACAACCTGATATATCGTTTTATATTATGTAAGTGAATTTCATTTTATGAAAAGATATTTTTTTCACTCCTAAAGAAAAAACCCAAAAGTAAATTCTAATAATTTATAATATTATTTATTATTTCTATTATATTCAATAATGAGGGTAATAGAGGGGGGATTTCCAGCAAGGTATGAAATTTTTTGAAATTCAGTATTAATATTTAAAAAAAGTATTTTAACTTTAAAAAGTTTTGAGCAAACCATACAATATTTAAAATGAAATAATTTTAAGAATTATCAGTTATCTAATAAAATCAGTCATTGAGAATACCACATTTATTATGGCCCATAGGTATATAAATTAATCCACTATAAAGACAATTAAGAACTTATTAAATGTATTAATTATCTGATAATAATTTAATTTATTGTATAGATTTAAGATTTATTATGATTTTTATACTATTATCATACTAAAGTTATCTATAAATGATTTCACTTCTAAATTTTAGCACTTTCTTTATTTTCATGCATCTCTCTAATTCAAAATTAAATATAATTATCAGTTAGTTGATCTATATTAATTGTAGAGCCAATAATTTTTTCTTAATTATAAGAAAGAGAAACACCAATAAATAACAGATCATTTATAATTAGATTTATGGGACTTTTTTTACTTTTAATTAAAAAGTTACTGTTTTTCTTAATTTAGTATATTTTTTGTTGTTTCTAATTTATTCAATTTTGATATAAAAAAAGAAATTTGGTCAAAATTTTCAAAGCAAAGTGAAGTAAAGATTATCGAATTTCGAATTCCTTATTTTCTTAAAAAGAAGAAAAAATAAATGATATTTAAAAGATTGATAAATAATTATAAAAGAAAGAAAGTATAAAATAATTGGAATTTAACTATTACAAAAATGAGAGATGATGGAATATTCGCTCCTATAATGATTTATCATTTTAATTATATTAGCTGAATACATCAATTATCAATAGAAGTTTCTTTAGTAATTAAAAGATACTCAACTTAATAAATTCTGTTTATTAATTATAATCTAATAAAGTAAGTTACTCATAATTTAGAAATTTGATTATTAATTAGTATACTTATTATTTAAAGCTTAATATAATATTAGTTATTGGATATACTTTTTAGGTTAAGTAGATTATATTTGTAGAGCAAAAGTAAGAAACAATTGAACTCAATACCAAAAATATTTAAAACCAATAAATGAAGTTAATATTTTTTTATTATTTTGTGTAGTGCAAATTTAATATAGTTGTTATTTATTATTTAATTTTACTATAAAGTTATTAAAAAATCAAATTTAGTTAATTTATCTCTATATCATTAAAGAGAATTTTCTTTTTTTTTATAAATTTAAAAAGCCAAATCCCCATTAAGTATTCTCTTCCTAAGATTATCTTTAAAATAAATATTGTTATCTAGATAATTAAATTTTAAACGAAAGTACAGTTCATTGCTAGTTGTTATTTTTAGTTTTTAAGAGTAATTGTTGTAATTAAAAAACATATTATTTATTATTAGATATTTCATGGTATACTTAACTGATAATTAAATGATAAGAATTAGACGTTTTTCGAAAATAAAAAACAAGATCCGTCTTATTTTTAGATTGATAAAATTAAGGTAAAAAAAGGATAAAATGAATAATACTATTATTTTTTAAATCTTGAATATATTCTTCTTTTTTAATAGTTTTATTTCTTTTGGCTTTCTATTATTGCTACTACCTAACCTAATTCCTTAATTAACACCTATCAAGAAATTTTTTGGCCTCCAAATTTTGAAAATTTTTATTTCATTTTAGAAATTTTTACGTTTTTATAAAAATGAATAATATTAAAATATAAATTACAGAATATTTGATTATTACTATCAAATTATTAGTGAATTTTTGTTTGAAAAATTCATATTAATTTAACCAAAGTAACCACAGCAATTTATAATTTATTACTCACAATACTTAACAAGGTTATTTGTTTATATATAATGATAACCTATTTTATAAATATCAATTAATTTAAATGGAATAAATAAAATAGTATTTAAAGATTTAGGTTCGATTTAAAAAATCACGCCATTTTTAATAACTTTATTAATTTTTATAGAGTAAATTAAAAAACTAATAATTGCACTCATTTTCAGACTAAATCTCCATAGAATTCATAAATAAAATAAGTAATGTCTTAAAATATCTAATACTATCTACTCTCATAATTTAAGGCTCTCCAAAAAAATATTAATCTTCTGAAAAATAATGAGGTTTAATATAAAAGTATTGATAGCATTTAATAATATTATATTTTCTATTTATCTATAAAATTGAATGGTGGTAATAATTAAATTATTTTTTTATTACTCATGGAATAACTAAAATTTGAGTGGAAAGCTATATTTAAATTAAATATAGCAAAGACTTTAATAGAATAATTTATCTTTATTGAACATAATTAAGTTTGAAGTTAAAATTATTTTTAAAATAATCATAATTTAAACTTATATTTTATTTAATAACTCAAAAAGAAATATAAGCATACCTTCAGCCATTCCAGTTACTGAGGCAGCATAAGAACTTGCAAATATAGTTGGATTCACAGCATTAGGTCTCCAATCACAAGATGGGGGTGGAGGAAGTACTCTATTTTTTTTAGTGAAAATATTTTCTTCTTTTTATTAACATAAATACTTTTCAGCATCCAATATGTCTTAATTTCTAGCTTCTTCATCTTCTTCTGTATTTCTAATTGAAGAAATGTCTATATTCTTACCTAAATCAGGAATTAAAAATCTATTTGAAAATTCAAGGTAATTCATATCAGAATAATCATTTAAAGCCATAGTAAAGGTTTTAGTTTTATCATTATTATGTGCAATAATCTTACTGTAATTTTCAGCAAACATTTATCTCCTATAAAGGATTTCATCTTCTGAATAGCAGCGCTTTTTCAGTTTTCTCCATCTTTCAAACTCAAGATTTATTTAAATATCAGTAACTTGTTCAGAACTAAGTGTTGAACCAGCAGTTTTTTCTTAAGATGACGAAAAAGTAAGAGTTAACAGAAAAAAAACTACAAACTTGAATTATTTTTGTCTCATATATCTATTAAAGGAGTGCAATATTATTATTATTATTTATTTTTTTACTAATTATAATATTTATTTAGAATAATCATTATTAAAATTTTCAACACATTTCTATTTTATTTCTTTTATTTGGATTTCTTTTAAATTATTACAATTTCTTTGTTATATTTAATTTAGATTTTACAAAATCAGTAAATTTAAGTAATTTATCTCTATATCGTTAAATATATTTTTTTCTTTCTATTAGTATTATTAGCTAAATCATTGTAATCTTCTCTCTAATATTATTTATTTTTATATTTTTAAAAAATTATATATCCTATTTATAAGTGAATTATATTGTTTCGATATAGCCTATATATTTGATTCAAAAAGATCTGATTATTTTTACTATATCCTATCAATAACATTAAGTTTAAAATTTACAAATAAATTTCAAAATCTATATAATTAACTTTTTAAAATGTACTTTTTATTATAATTTACCTAATCTGTAACCCTTATTTGATTAAAAAACTGTATTAAGAAATGAGTTAAGTTTATTACATAAGGAATATTTTAAGGATAATTCAGTAAGACGAATTATTAATTACATCATAAATTAAACTGTTATTTATTGTCAATGTAATTGTTATTAGAATATTTTTAAGAAGTTTGGATATTACAAAATATTTAATGATGATTAAAATTTTTTATCATATACTTAACTAATGATAATTCAATTTCGAGCTCTTACATTCTTTTAAAAAAACAAGCCAAATGACATATTATTTTTTTAAAGAATAAAAATAAATAGTACTTGTTAAGGTTATAATAAGGAGGATAATACCTATTATATTATTTAATTTTAAGAATAATTATAAGAAAATATCATCTTCTATTTTACTTCAAAAACAGTTATTATTTATGATTTGCTGCTGCTATTCAAATTATTCTATCATAATATATCATTACATTATTATTAATTATAATAATATACAAACAAATTCATAATTAAATCATTCGTTATTTTACTGAATTCTTTACGATAAACAAGTTCATTATTTGTCTATTTAATTAATAAGAGAGGATCAAAGGATTAAAAATTGAAGATCTATTATCTTTCTGAGAGATATTCTTAAATAATGAACATCCCAATAAATGCTAAAAACAATGTATTAAGATTCTAATAATAATTACATCAAACTTAATCTTTAAAATAATTGAAAATTTTATTAACTCAAATTAAGATAAAATATGATAAAGAGAAATATTTAAAAGAAAAAATATAAATCTTACTCATTTTGTATACAAAAAATTATTAAAAATAAATATTTCAAAAGGATTCAAATGTATTTAGAGAAGGGGATGTTAATTAATTATTAAATAAATCTAAGACAATGAAATAGATTTTTCTATTATTATTATAAGATATACTTCATAAAACTATCTCAAATTTCGGTTGATTTATATATATATATATTACTTAGGTGTTGTAAGCAATGGAATTTATTTAGAAATTGAATTTCAGAATTTTAAAATCAATGTTTATTCATAAATATTTAAAACAAATTAAATATTTATAACATATAATGCTATTTTCATATTTAAAATTTGGTAATTAAAAATAAAAATATTGAAAGATATTTAATATATTCAATAAAATAAATCCTCGTAAATGAAGGTTGGATTGTAAACCATTAAGTTTTTAACTAATTTGTTGTAAGCAACTATTGAGTACACAGCTCTTCTAGCATCTTTTTGATAGTCTCTTAAGTGTACTGACTCAAAACATTATTTATTTGAGACCGAGTATCTTAAGGATGGGAACAAAAGATAAGGTAAACCAAGAATAGATTTTCCTAACATTAGTCCTACTTCAGATGCTATTGGTTTACTAAAATAAATTATTTTTAATAATAAAAACAAGGTGAAGTATTAAATTACTGAGTTGCATTAGTACAATCTAAATGAAAGTCTATTAATCTGACTTTGGTATTCTAAAGTGCTATAGAAAATTATTCAAAGTTTTCATTACTTGCATTGCATCCTCTTTTTTAAATGATAATTATTTTAATCAAATTTATTTTCATTAAGATTTTTGGCATTACTGTATTTAAATTCTTAAGTGAGCAACTGTTTTACAAAAGGGAAGATAATCTAGCATATTATGGAAATCGCTTGGACTATGAGTTATACCTCTTTGAAATATAAATTTATTTATTGTATAAACTATTTTGATATTAATTCCTACCTGAAATTAAGATTTATTGAGATGATACTTTAAGAAGAGCAAAGAATTTCCATTAATTCATTTATTGTGATATTCATACGTCCACTATTTTTTAATAAATTTTTAATTAACCCTAATTTATCCAACCTTAACTTCAAAAACAATCTTACTTTTCTATGCTAAGTCTCAGCTTTTATATTCTAGATTAACTTAATTCTCTTAAAAATGGTGCCATATTTGAAACTTCTGTTTTTTCAAAGTCTAAACTGAAAGACTCTAACCCTACACAAATACTGAATATTCTCTTTAGATAATCAGCATTAAATGTTTTATTCCTATTATAAAGTTAAATTTAAGTACAATCTATTATATTCATGTAATATCGATTACTTTAATTCTAAGTCTAATAACTTAAGATTAACATTAACAAAATGTTAAAATTCTAGACCACAAAAGAAATACTCTACATTTTTGGCATTTCTATTAAAGTTTAAAATGATAAATAATTTAGCTGTTAAATTTAAAATAATACACTAAATTTAGAGAAAGTTTTTAAAGATTTTTCATGGCAAATGCAGCTAATATACCCTCATTTTTTTATGCATCTATCAAAAAAATAAGTAAATTTATTAAAATTAATTTAAAATCAATTAATACCAACCTTTTATATTTCCAAATTCACCATTAGAATTTAAGCTATTTTATAACAATTATTAAAAGTAGGTTTAATATTTATTAGTATAAAAATAGTTAGTTAGTTACTCAAAATTAATGAAAATATCAACAAGATTAGGATGACTATTATTGAGATTTTTTATTATTGGTGCAAGACTCAAAACATTTAAGTAATTTCCACTTTTTTCATGTTTTAATAATTAATTTTCAAAGGTTGATTTATCCTAAAACTGAATAAGTAATCTATTTACGTCAAATCAATTGTCAAAATTTCTAGAGAAGGATCAATTATCCTTATAAAATCAGATATAACGGCTTCATCGCCTGGATATAAATACATAAATCTATTTATTTTTTATAAATTATTATTTATTTCAATAATATGATGCATTCTTTTACCTTGATTTTAATGATAAACTGTTTACTTTTAAGAATAAGTTTTAATCAAAAACTTCATTTTCTATTTCTTTCATTAATTTTCTGGATTAAGGTCCTTTAAAATAATTTATTCTAAAAAAATAAATTTTGTTATGTATTTTAGTTGTATAAATATTACCCAAATTCTACATGCTCATAGGAATCTCTTTCCTTTTCTAAGAATCCAAGAACATTCTTTTTAAAGTTACTCTCTTTAACAAATGTACTATAAGTTGTAATTAAAAATATTAAAGTCATAATTAGAATTAAATCGACAAAGTGTAATGAAATATTTGGGTTTATTTACGATTTAGGTGTTTCATACTCAACTTAAGATTATTCTAATCTAAAATCTGAATGGTCGCTTTAGTATGTGAAAACATACTTGCAATAAGGTAGTTTTTCTACTTATTTCATCTAATTATTAATGAATTGCCTTTATTAGAGTATCAAAAGTTTTTGATTAAATATTTATCAATAATCATCAAATTTTGATACTTTCTTGACATTAATTAAAAATTAATATTTTTAGATAAATAGTAGAATTCCCAAATAGATATCCTAAAATTATGAAATATAAATTCTGTTAGGACCAATACTTTATTTGTTTATTATCTTGATTGAGTACAATTAAATTATTAAATACATAGAACTTAAAAGATATTTATTTTCAAATGTTTATTGAATTGTATTTTAATTATATTAAATTCGCAGATAAGCAAATATTACATTTAATAAAACTAATTTCTTATATGATACTAATTTTTCTATTATAGAAACAATAAACGAGGGGTAAGAGAGCTACCATTTTTAAATTAACAAATAATAAAAATCATTTATTAAAATAAAGAAATAGGAAGGGTAGTATTAGTTTTATTTAAACTTGATTTAAAGATTTTGATATCTACTTATAATTCAAAATTAGTTAAAATTTTTAATATCTAGTACAAAAGAATACCCAATTACATAGAGAATGAATTTAAAAAGTAAAAAATAATTTGATTTAATTTTTTAAATTATAAAATAAAATCTAAATATGATTTGGAAGCTAGAAGATAATAAATTTTGTTTATATTTCACAAGTATAAATCTTAGAATATATAAATTGGATTAAAAAGCATAAATTATTTTATGTTATCTTCAAACGCTATAGCAATTTATATAGTAGCCTTGTTCAATTTGCTAAATTATTCTAGGATTTTAGATTTATCTTCCATAATTTATGAATTGGAATACTATATACTTGAGAAGAGAATATTAGGTAGATTTAATATAGTTCTCTCAATACCAATTAGATCTTAAGAATTAAATCTATTACTATTAATTAATAATATTTTACTATTATGTATTATTTCATTAAGATTATTTTACTATTCATTATCAGTTAAGATATTCAAATTAAGATTTGATAAATTCCTACCTCCTTTCTCCAAATAATTCTAAAAAGAAAGTAGAGTATCTTTATCTGTTTAATTATTCCTATTAATTTATATGAATAATTATATTATTAAATTAACTTTTAGCTTTTGAATTTAAGAATACAATAATTTATTTAATATTTAAGTTAAAAATGTAACAATAACTAACACTAGTTTTTATTAGATTTTTTGTTTAGTTAAAATAGAGTATTATTGGATAATTTTATCTTAATACTTCGATTTGCTAATTTAATTATTTACTAGATATTAATAGATAGGTTTTAAAGACTACTGCAATCTTCAAGATGTTAAAGCATATTAATACATTTGTCCTTTTTTGATGTATACCTTATTTTTTAAGAGTGTTAAATAATTAATTTGAAGAAATTAAAAGAATTTACCTAAAATTAACATCAATAGTCACAAGATGCTTAGATTAAAACAATTGATTCATAATTTCTTCAGGGGATAAGTCATACTATGCTCTTTAAAAAATAGTATAAATTTTTTAATGTGTTTACTATTTAAGATACTTACCTATATAATTAAATTGCAAAATGCTTTATTTTGGATTAAGAAACTCTATGAATAAGTTCTTTAATTTTTATAGTATTGCTATTAGAATTTATTTCTAGTGTTTCTAAAGAAGGAAATATTTATATTAATTTTCCAAATATATCCTAATATTCAGTTGTATCTCTGTTCAAAAATTTATAAAATTATTTCAATTATCATTTTTTGAATATATTTACGAAATATTTAATTTAATCTCCTTTAGAGTTGGATTATTTCCTATCTTATCCTAGAAAGTACTGTTAAAGTTAAAGATCTATTATTTATTCATACTAAAAATAGAGTAAATATCAATGAATTCTATATTCTATTTTTGTTTGAGAAGTTAATGAGAAAAGACCATTAATATCTATCTAATTTAACAAACTGAATCTTAAAATATAACTAAAAATATTGGTTTACCTTACATCTAAATCCAGTTTTTGTAAATTAGGCATTTCAAACATTTTTAGTAAACCTTGATTACCTAAGTTATTAATATAAATATTATGTAAAGTTTAATAATAAAAGATATCTTTTACTTTAATTTGAAGGATATGAGGGTGAATTACATCTTTTCAAAATTAAAAATAGATTATATTAATCAAATTTTTAAATAATCTTTACGATGCATTAATGCAGAACTCTACTAGGTCAGTAAAATATTCAGAAATACTTATCAAAAGATTTTAAATTCCATCAATCTCTAGATAATTTCCTCTTTAATTTAGTTGTTGAGTATTTAATTATTGAATAGGAATAACTATTAAATTACTTGAGATTTATATTGAGAGATTATAATGAGGGATTCATAATAGTCAAGAAATTACTAATTACTGAATGTTCACTTTAACGCAAGCCCATAAATCTTTTAATAATATTTCTTGATTTTAATCATACTTAAAAGAAAGAGCAAACTTACTTTGCTTCTAAGTAAAATCTTTTAGAGTTAAATTTTAACATGTTTAAGTTGATGTAATCCTACAATTCATTTAGCATTTTTCTACTATCATCTTATGTAAAATAATTAATCCTAATTTTAATTATAATAGTATAGGTATTTAAAGTAATAAATTTATTTTACCCTAGCTATAGTTCTTCAGTAAAACCATTATTCTTTTAGAATAAATTGATTAATGTTTATTTCATTTAATTCTAGCTCTAAGATTCTCTTTTAGTATAAATAATAATTATTTCAAGAATGATGGTTAAATAAGTAAATTACATTTAAACCATACCACATTTAGCATTCAAATATTAAAGCTTATAAGTTGATTTTGGTGAAGATGAATATGTGTAAATATAGCTTTAAAATTCATTTTGTTAATAATGAATTTTAGGATTTTAAGTAGATCTAATTTCTACTTCTTTATCTTTCTCTATCATATTTTTACAATTATGATTATCACTCTAATGATCTTTAGTTTAATTATTGCCCATTCAAACTATAAGGAAGATATTTTATTTTATGTTTATAATAAATTGCTAATATTTTAATTTCAATTTAATATTTGATATCAGAATCCAAAATTGTGTTCTGAATTGATTTATTTTTTTAATCTATGATCAAAATTTAGTAAATTGAAGATTAGTAACAAAAAAATGCTCTTTAAAGATAGATTTATGAAAATAGAATTATTTAATTATAAATATTATTTTGAATTCAATTTTAAATCTTTTTAATAATAAAAATTTATTTTTCTTTGAAGAATAACAATGAATAAAATTAAAATGCATTTTAATTTTTATTTGATAGTCATATGATCATTACAGTTTGTAATATAGTTAATAATAAGTAGAAAACTATTGAGCACTTTGTTCTCAAAAAGTGCGAACCTAGGCTAGAAGAAAAATCCAAATTTTTTATGCGAAAAGAGGTGCAAATAAATGCTTACTTACAGTTGTGCATTCATTCGAATTACATTTTTTTATTATTATTTTCTTTTATGATAAATATTTAGATTCACATTTCTAAACTCTCTATATTCTTAGAGATTTTGTACTTCAAGAGACCCCAAACTTTTTCAATTGAATTAGCTTCATGCCTTTAACTTATCCATTCTAGAGTACCTATATTGTTTTTAGTCAGAAAATAGTTAACCATCTTACCTTTATGAGCCTTAGCTAGCATTATCAAGCTGAAAGTAGATTTCAGAAAAATCAATTTCTGATCTGTAAACAATTCTTCTAAAATACTGATGTATGTTTCTTGATTGATACTTTCTTAAATGAATTTAATTTAATATAAATCATAATAGAAGAAAACAGTTATTCTTTATAATATGATAAAAGAATGATAAGTACTCTTAGAAATATTAATATAAAATAATCATTGCTAAATTTTTTGGTTTTATAGAGGCAGGTCAATTCATGCACTACTTTTTTACAAGAGAATATAAGTTTACAATTATAAATAATGATTAATATCTTAAAATAACCTAAAGATTTATAGTAGTTAAATTAACAATCTGAGAGAAAAAAAGTAATTTTATACAATCATAAATCCTAATTGATTAAATAAAATTAATTTTTAAAAGAATAGAGTTACTCTCTTTAGCTGTGAAATAAAGTGATGAATTAAGAAAATAAGCGAAAATTTAGAAGAAAACTTGATTGATTGAGATATATAGGAGATGTGAATGGAGAAATAACTTTTAAATATAATAAGAACAACAATACACTAATATTAATAATATAAAAATAACCAAAAAAAATTATGAGCTCTGATAGTTATGGAAAATAATAAGAAAATAATGAAAAAATAAAATTCTGATAAAAATAGTGGAGGAATGTTAATTTGTGCACAAAAAATTAAAATATACCTAGTAAAACTATTCAAACAGAGTTATTCCAAGTGGGGGGGGGGGGG